>OX246742.1:39884847-39907347 GCA_945910005.1 Isoperla grammatica | reverse complement strand
AATGTTTCATTTATTTAATTAATTCAAAGCTTTAATGACAAGTGGGAGGAAAACAGTTTATTTTTTTAAATTTTTGTATTATTAGTATCGTCAGTAAAGATACAGCTTTTATTATTCTTTGTGTGTAGATTAATTGTTGCTTCGCTTTAGACACTAGCTAAGTGCACTTCACACTTTAGTTAGTATTGATTTAATGTGTATGATAATTATCTTTATATGTAGATAAGAATGGATGATGTTGTTTGGAAGGAGGTCAGTTTGACTCAACGGGGTTAAGTTAAGATCGACATTTTTGGGACAGGTCTGCATTCCACTGTTCAATGCAATTCAAGGAGTGTTACCAAAATTGATACAATAGTAAACAAAATTATAATAGTTGGGTATGATTGTGATAAACAGCAAAATATGACAGTGTGGAATGAAAATATGTCCCTAAATGTCGACCTGAGCTTATTGTTCGCTAAGCCTTACTTAGGAGTTACAGTAGGAAGAAGAACAAATCATGATTTATTTTTAGATAAAATTTATTTAGACCATTTAACATTGCCAACATTTAAAACTTTAAATATTTCAACATATAATAATCTATTTAACAAGCCACACATACAAAAATCTAAAAACATGTCTATTATGTATGATGTTTACTTATTTAAAGTTTTCTTTTAAATATGATTTACAATGTTTTATTTAATATTTTGTTTAGTGCTAATTGTGAATACTTCTGCTTTTGGCAGGATTAGACAGAAACTTATTTATAATGTTTGTATTAAAATACTACTAATAATTTTTGACAAATTCAAATGTTTTACTAACTTATAGTTTGCATACAGTCAGTTTTAAATAAAATTGTGGAAAGAGTCAATTGGTGTTAGCTTGCTAAAAAATCTCAACTCAAATTCAATGTTTATACTTTTAAAATTGAGTAAAATATTGTTTATAAGCAATATTGTTATAGGTTACGACTTATATGCATAATAAGATACAGTATTTATGCATATCACAAGGATTCAATATTATATATGTTTTGAATATTCTTATTTTGTTTATGTGTAACCTGTTTCGTTTCTCCAATATCGAGAATCGGGGTTTAAATTTCAAAATCCAACTTTGCAATCGATTAATATTACGAACTTCAGTTCGGATGTACAACACTTTTCAAAATAATCACCTCTTTGCGGAATTGACAACATCTCCATTTGCAATCTTTCAAAATCTCACTCGTTTTAATGCCAGCTTTTAAAACACCGTATAATTCGGATAATTTTAAAGATTTTACTCGAAACTTTACAATCTTTACTTTTCGCATGTATAACAAACCGTATCTTGAAAACACGAAAGTAGTGTATAACATTGAACAACTAATCTTGACAACAATGAAAACGTACAAAAACTCCATCCAAACAGCAATATTGAACGTCAACGAACAATCAAAGTTACAAACAATTTCAATTTTAAGAATTGGGATACCATTCAAAAGAGGATCAAAATCTCGACATTATCAGAATGGAAATCCCGATAAAACGACCAACTTCGTACGTTTAATGTCACAATATTTAAAGGATTGTAAATTAATCACCATAATAGTTCAGCTAATGACACATAGAGTAGAGTCACTCTATTAGTAGAGTAAGAAGCACCACTGAAAACGATTGTCCATGTAGGGAAAACGACATTTCTTGTTAGGGGTAATGAAACCACAGATCCTCAAATTCTCAGAGAAGCTTATTTTCATAGTCACTTATAGTTTGCTTGACTATCAAGTTTGAAGATAAAACAAAATTCTATTTAGCACACATCATTTTTTAAATGTGTCAAAATGTTTACTACAGTTAACTTAATAATAACTCTCTTGTAAATCAAATATTATGTCAGCCATTTGATTTTTTTACAGCGAGTTTAACAAAAAAAACAGAGTTGTACTTTCATCCAATCAATATAAGATTTCATGGATAAATAAATCAACTTCAACAAAATATCAACATAGATAAAAACATAACTGTGGGTTAATGTAATGACAAATCAATTGACCATTATCATTACTAAAAATAAAATTTTAATTCCATACACGTTTACAGAAATAATACATTTCAATTGAATGTAAACATTTAAAACAACAGTTTTTACAAATTCGTTTTAAATTTCCTGGCTTTGTTAGAATACTAAAGAGTATATTATTTGTGGTTTATTTGATGAATGATTAGTGAATACATAAATGAATAAACTCAAAATTCATTTAAAAGCAGATACATTTACGGATCTAACATCGTGTAATTGTATGATAAGTTTTGACAAACAGAAAACAGCACCACTTGTCCGACAAACAATCACACAAACTTTCTTTCCAAAGTGCTTTATTACAAAATAACTATATCAATCGGAAAACCAAACTACTCATTACAAAGCAAAACTCAAAGTATTTCCAAAACGAAAAATCCTGGAATGCATGTTACGTATTTGAACGTGATTGAAGATAATTGTGCATGTTTTCTTGTAATATGTCGTTCCTGTTTTTATTTTTCAATGTTGTGCATTTCATCTAAGTTTAAAAAGTTTTAAAATTTTCTCTCTACAATATTTTTGTTTTTCTAAATAGAAGCAAGAACTTGTTTTTAAAGCCTCCATGCAAACTCTCTGCTATAATCTTTCTACTCAAGAATTATCTGCCCTAGAGAACTACAGAGAAAGAGCAGGTAGAATCTTTCCAATAACAAATTCCATCCACTGTTCACATTCTACAGTTACATGAAAAAGGCAAGGTAAATTTACAGCAAGTATTTGCCTCTAATGCCACGTGAATGTAATCAATTCATGAAAATAATACTTGTTAAGAGGAATACTAGAGTTGATGCCTATATCACAATGACCTTATTATACACATGGAGTTGGACACTAAAAAAAATTCACAATTTACAATTCAAAAAGTGAACAGCGAACACAACTTGTCATTAGTGATAATTTGAATTAGTGAAGTAATCGAGTGTTATCTTATAAATAGTTAAGAGATATGCTAGAACAAGATATTATACACTTTTTCTTGACGGGTTTTGCAAGTGGGATTTACTGAAGAAAACTTTCAAGTCGGCTGAGCAGATGGAATTTTTTACATGAACCTGGCACACCCCTATATTGATGATAATTAGTCTCAAAACGTCACAGTGAAGTTGACAACATAACAAAGTCTCCAACTCTTACAATAACACATATTAAAGTGTTCAAATACATTGGCTAAAAATCCCCCTGCCCTTCCAATTGAATTGAATGGATCTTTTCCGTCCATCGAAAAAAGACGAAATCAGCGATACAAATATTTCCACCAGAATTAATATGAGTGTTCACATTTGTCCACAGAGAAGGGATAGTTGAAAGATAAGAGTGGTTGACACGCAGGCCGTGTTGTTTAGAGAAAGGAAGAGGTTGTGAAAGAAGATTAAAGAGGGAGGCAGGGAAAACAAGTGCTGTGCCGCGTAGCAAAGATAAAAGCAGAGGTACATAGAGGGACTAGAGACAGGTAGACAACGCACAAGGACCGTGACGTGCCGAGCCACAAAGAAAGAAGACAAGAGGAACTAGAGTGATATAGATAACACACAAGAACTGTGCCGTGCTGAAGGGGAAATATAAAAGTAGAGGTAGATAGAGGGACTAGAAGAAAAAGAAGTGGTTGAGGAGACTGACGACACACAAAAACCTGCCGTGCCGAGCCGCAAAGACAAATGTAGAGGTACAGACAGAGGGAAAAGATGGGGATACAAGAACTATGCCGTGCTGGCTGCGATAAAAGCAGAGGTTGTGGAAGATAGAGGGATTAGAATGAGGTAGGCAACACACAGGAAAACATAGATCGTGTTGTGCAAGCCGTATAGAGGAAAACAGAGGTTGTAAAAGTAAAAGAAACTAGATAGACATCACACAAATGAAGGTGTGAAAGAAGAAGAAAGATGGGTTTAAACTCTTAAAGAAGATAGACGACACGTAAGATTTACAGCACACATAGACCTGTTCGTACTGAGGAAGATATTTGCATCACATCATTAATTGGGACATGAATCAAACAATTTCGATAAAATGTTGTTATCATTCAGAATGGAAATCCTCCCCATCCCTTATTTGTCACGATGAGCGCTAGTGGTGGACTTATCCCGAACTACATCCTGTGGGGACACTGAAGACTACCTAGCAACACTTCCATTTTCTAGTCAATTAACACCAATGTATATTTGTAAGAATTGGACCCGATAGTAAAACACACATTGACCATTCTGTTGTAATGTTTGTTTAGTTCTAACTGTCTAGATGTTCACGTGAACTTCTTTACAGGGGTGGCCTTTACTAGTATGTGGGTGATATGGGTTCCGTGTGCCTGGAATGCATTTATGCCTGTCTCATTCATGTCAACATTCTATCATTGAGTACATGGCTAGTTTGCCTGACATTCATTTGGATACCCCTGGTTTGAGCTTTATCTAAACATGAGAATACAAGATCCAATCTTATGACTATTCGGGTGAAACTATCTCAATCAGCTGAAATGCTGAAACCCACATAACAAAAACAATGTTGCCATTTTGTGTGGTATGCCATCATAGCAGCCAATGGACCTAGACCTAGGTGGTCTTTCTTAATTCTGATAACGATTCTAGTCAATCTACGTTTATATTATTGTAATCGTGCTATTCCATATATAGAGAGGTGATAGATGAAGATAAGGACAATTACAAAACATTTGGGATTCGAACCCGGTGGCAAACATTTAGGGCCCGCGCCATAACCGCATGAGTTACCTTAGTTAGGTATTTCATATGTTCACAAATTCTATGCTTCACCACTTATATTTCTTCACGCAAGATGTTTTTCTACCCATTGGTCATTTCAAGGATATATTATGAAATAGTTCAACCATAATGGTTTTAAAAGTCATAGGTCCCAATTCATCAACTTTGTTAATCACCGATTTAGTAACCATGGTTTAAGAAAACATAACATTAGTTATTCATGGTTATCTCCATGTGGAGAGTCTCTAATTACCGACTGATCGGAGTTTTAAAAAGTTGGTGCAATCGGCACAAAGGATCTCTGATCTCGTATGTCAAGTTAAAATTACGATTTGATAGTAAAGTGTGGCATGAATGCACTCCAGCAGTAGCTTTCTTCAGACATGTGAGGATTATGTGGTACGGTTCGAGGATCTTTATGCCTCTCCTTCCTGGTTGTGTTTCGCCAGAGCCAGGAGTATCATCGTCAGCTCCTTACGGTTGATCTTGCCGTCCTGGTTGTAGTCGACCCCTCGCAGGATCGTCTCTTCGAAGTCGGCGAGGTCCTGAGCGTCGTAGTCCTGAAATATAGCGAGGTTTCGTTACAATCAATTTCAAATCATTTTTTTTTTTTTTTTTTTTTTACAAAAGTAAATATTTCAATGTAATAACCAAAAACAGATAGAAAAATATACCACACATGAGATCTTAAGATTTGTATAATTGCATAAAGAAAAGAAGCACACGTACGTAAGGTAAATAGGTACAAACCCTGTGAATGGCAGTTTGCTCATCCTGGCATTGAAGAGTGAAACCAGTAAGATAGAGAGAAGACCTTTGGGGACTTTTGTTTTTGAAAAACTGTCACATGTGTAATTTTGATGCTATGTATTTTTTGGAATAATTTCAAGATAATGAGATTGAGCAGAGATTTAGAAGCACAGCATCCAAGTAAAGCTTGTCAGTTTAATCAGGGTTTAGTTTTCTTTCGACGGCGATAATTTGATTTAAATTTGAGGGAAAATAAATTTAAAAGACATGTGTCCAAGTAAGTAACTGACATGAAACAGGGCAATAGTGAATTATCGCTGTAGAATTAATGTCATACCTTCTTGACCAATTCCAGGAGATCCTTCAGGAATCCTCTCAGTTCCTCATTCTCTATTGAACCATTATTATCCTGCAAGAAAACAGATACATATCAATTAATTGTATATAATGAAGAGTATCTTAACCACAAACAACAGAACCAACTCAATGAGATAATATAATAATTTGTGTGAACAAAGCCGATTTGAATTGAATGTATATTTTTTGGTTTAGAGAGACAACTATAATTTAAAAATAGTTTAAATTATTTTCATTGGTTTAAAACTGTTGCTTGAAAAGTATATCTACAGATTGAATATTTATGGGAGTAACTACATTTCAAAAATAATATTTAAGAAACAGTACATTTTTTAAATTTTAACCTCAAAGTGCCCCGTAATCTCAACATGGATTCCAAAAATGAAACTGTAATTTTTGACAACATAACTTTTGCGGAAACACAGAATCATTCTTACGTAGTACCAACATAATAACTAAATAATATTTACCCGGCACCGCCACCAAAACGTTTAAAATCTTCGAAAACCACTCAATTATCTCCAGGGGAACATATCTTCATTTATGTTTTATAATTTCAAAACATTTAAGACAATTTTAACAAGAAAGTATACCTCTACGTCAAAAACCGCACACAATTTGAATTTATAAATTATATCACAAGAATAGGCTTCGAAATCGAAAATCTGAATCAACAGTGCACTGTGGTTTAGTAAGCTCTACATACTAAATGCTCTTATAGTTGTGTCTTACATTGTAATCAGTATGTTCTTTTATACATAAATAATTTTATTACTAATTATCGAATTAATAATCAAAATAACAACGCTAAAGGCTATGTTTCATTCAGTATGTAGGACTTACCAAAACACAGTGTGCTGTTGATTTAAATTTTCGATTTATTGTTGCAATCTTGAGATATAATTAAAAAATGCAAATTTTTTGCTGTTCTTGACGTGGAGACTACCCTTCGCTCTTAACAGCCAGAAATCGGAATTTCTACATAGAAAGTGGTCATACAGTATAATTCGATGCCATGTCAATACTACAGTAAGTCAACATTGTTTATTCAAGTATTTATCCCTGCGTGTTGGTACTCACCCTATCGTACAGGTTGAATACACTCTCGATGTCCTCTTTGGTGAGTTTCGTCGCTCCCTGCAAACACACATAGGTCAACATTAGTGATTTCGCCGTGTTTGCTCTGCCCTTGTGCTCACAGACAGACAGACGCGTCGTATAACAATGACTGTTAAAGGGGATCGCGCTAAACGTAACTTTGTAGATTGTGGACATGTTAGACACGTTTACCAATTGGTATTATTATTTATGTACTGTTAATCGGTATTACTCTATAGTGGTTCGTTTTAGTTCTATAGAAGTTGTTTTATTTGTCTATTACGTTTTAATATTTCATTTTTTTCGTGTTTGTTTCTATAATTATTTGTATAGTTTTATTTATTGTTCTGCTTTGTAAATAAGTTTCATAAATACATGGATAGACATAAAATAAATCAATACAAAATTAATACCAATATTGTTTAGTTATTCTTTTCTGACTGTTAATATATGTATACAATTGATTTTCAAATGACTTAATAAGAAACATATTAAATTAAAATCACTATTAGCTTGCATTTCATATTGAAAACAATGCATAGCGTTGGGCACTATAATATTATGAAAAACATAACATTTCTATGTTTTTGTTCGTGTTTTCCAACGAATAATTTTGTAGCATAATGAGAAACAAGAAAGAAGAAGTGATTTTCACTAAAGAATAATTGTAAAATGCTTTGAGCCTAGTTTGCTATGATTACTCCAAATGTACAGTTTAAATATATTTTTAAAGTAATAAAATATTTCCAAAAAATCACAAAATCTACAACCTGGCAATGGAATCCAGTCTAGTATGCATTGCAACTAGAAATGTATTTAAACGACTAATCAATAATAACCATCTACTCTAAATGTATAAATGTGTAAAAAATATTATTAAAAGGTAAGTTATGAAAACAAATGAAAATAAAAACAAATACGAAACCAGGATTTAAAAAAGCACTGCTTGTTCTCGTTTGATTAAAACATCTTTAAAATATTTCATCTGAAAATGAATTCGAGAGTATATTAAAATATACGCCAAGATTGCAAAGTCACATCAAAGGAAATTCATTGCGTGCAAAAAGTAATGCACAATATGATCATTAAAATCTCAATTCACCAACGGACCACCTACATTGCTTTCATGTTGATATTAAAAACCTTCCATTTAGGTATGACGTATGAAAAAGATAACACAATTCCGTTATTAGATTGAAAATAAATTCACTCTAAATATATCAACGTGCCCTTCTTCATTTTACTGGCGTACTTCTTTGTAGTTCCCAATCTGCCCGCTATCGCGCGCTACAACGGTTCTGAAATATTCATGAAAATGCCTTAAATTCAAGGAACCCGTTTGATATGCCAATAAATTATTCATTCTTGCAAAGACCTGAATCCCGTCGAAAAGAAATGAAATTCTTCCGTTTATGAAAACATCTCATAACAGAGAAAGGAGGCTATATTATATTATCTTTGAAGGTAACAAGAACGCGGTATTTAGTTTGAGAGGTCTCGCAAGTGAAAATAATAGAACAAGACGAAATATTTGGGCTTTGTCCGGAAAAAGAGCATATTTCAACTTTTCGATTAAAAAAAAAAGTAATTGATTTGTTTTTTTAACAAGGACGAATTTGATAGAAATACATTTTTCAAATATTAATATATTTTGAAACTACTCAAAATGTTGACATTAAAGTATGATATGAGGTAATCACAATATAATAGAGAATTTTATTCTTAGAAAAAAATATGAGCCCTTTAACAAAGAAGATTTATATTCGCTACGTTTGTACGTTTCCAAATGAGAATAAAAAATGTATATGGCTGTTTAATTATGTTGCTTATCAGCATTTTAGTACGATTATTCGAAGAAAAAAGTTGCATTTTATGTGAAAAACAATTGTAAACAGTTACGTAGCAACATATTCACCTCTTCGTTACCTTACGTCGCTTAGCTACTCATTTACATCATAACACTTAAGTTGGAATTCATAGTCAGCCCCTACACCTAGGGGCGCCCATTGTTACTAAGGTAACAGTTGTTTCCATGTTATTTCCCATAAACAAAACAAATCCATAGCAACAATGGGTGCCCCTAGGTGTAGGGGCCGACTATGAATTCCAACCTAAATCTATGAAAGTTTTGGTGCTCTAGTGCACCTATAAATCAATAAGCTTTATGCTTTTTGTTAAATTTTCTTAACAATTCTAGTAAAATTGTATACAATTAATTGTTTTTCTAAGGAGTTAATATTCAATATTTGAACAAACATTGTGTGAAAATAAGAACTATTACTTTTATCTTAAAACATATTTATCACAAAGTGTAGCCTGTAATAAACTAGAACATGCTACTACTATTTTTCTGTCATGTCACACAAATCAAATAAAATCCGCACCAAAACCAGCTTGTTGTATCTGACCTTATATACGAGATAACACATATTTCACACTTAGATGAGAAATTATAGAAAGACATGCAACATTGATGAAGGTAGAGGTGGCAAGAAGAAGAATGGGTAGACGGCTACATATCATGCAACAGTGTAATACATCAACTGAGATCGTGCAACACTGGGAGACTCTAAGGTCGAGATTTAAGGGAGAGTTTTTGTCAAGTAAGAGTTTCTAGTTTAAGTTTTATTTTATCTGATTTTTTTATCGCCTCGTTGACCTTTAAGAAGAGTTATTATTTTGTCACCATTGAACAGTAAATACGGTTTACTGAAAAATGAAATCTCTATCTAAAAGTTTTTGAGTTTTTATCACTAATAATCACGGAGTGTTCTTCTTCATTATAATATCTTATCTTGTCTAAAGTAAGAAAGAAAAATTATATTCTAATTGTTTTCTCAGATGGTTAACGAATAATGTAAGTAGAATAACGACTTTACTTTGTCCTTAAAATAACTGAACATTTGATAATAATAAAGTGGTATGATAACCCCTATGTGTATACAAAGCTTGTTCACATATTTTATACCTCAAACCCAAACACGGAGTTACACTTATTTAATTCTCGTTTTTGCAATGGTGCAAACATCTACACACAAATCCACATGATTCTAGCAAACAGACACACCGTGTTAATAATCCCGGTAGGAAATGTATTTTTAAAATAGTGATTGACGTATATAACAACGGTATGAATTTTAATTGGCAATCGATATAAATCATCATTTGATACTTCACTGTCAGTACTAATTTATAATTATTATCTACTAGTTTTAATCACTCACATGGTTTCTAATTAGTCACAAATTGACGTGAACAACCAGTGAGAATTGAATTCAAAATTGGTTCACTAATTAATGGATACTTGGCCAACAGATAATCATTCAACAGGTTAATTGTATCAATTATTTGAAACGGGTTGATTTATTAACGTTGTTGAGTGAACCTATTGATTAACTATACCAATACCTCTGAAGATGGCTGGAGTAGATTAGTTAAAACGTCAAGTTTTATCAAAGCACTAATGGACGCTAGTGGCGCAAGCAATAACGCCCCCCCCCCCCCCCCCCTAGAAGCTTATAACAATTCACTTGTACTATATTAAAGTTATATAGTGTTTGTGTTTACAAAAACGTAGAACAGTCCTCTAAGCATATTTCAAAACGTCTGTTTTGTTGTGTAAAGAAGAGTATCTTAAACCACAAAACTCTGTACTTTTAATGGGTTTATTCCTAGAAAAAAATTTGAAATAACGCAAAATTACAGTTTTTCAGTCATATATCTTTATGAATGCTACAGAACGAACAGGTTAATAATGGTATTAATTCGTTAAGTTAAGCGACACTGTAATTATTTACAATATTGTAATATGTTGTTGGTTTATTTTTCTTTAATTTGGAATAGATTAATTAGTTATTTACTTAAAACCGTATTATAATTATATCTATCAATTCACACAGTCTTCAAACCTTTTATAATTATATGTATGTATATTCACACAGTCTTCGATGCTTCTGATATTAATTCCATATAATTTTACACATTTCATATGTTTTGTAGCATTCATATAGTACCTGCTGAAAAACGGTAATTATTCGCAGTCTATTAATAATGTGGCTGTCTCATCGCCTTGACTTTGTGGCTGTATAACAAGTTGTAGTTAAAGCATGCGCATCAAGAGCATAAGCATAGAATACAGGTCTACTTACTGGCATCCCCTCCTGATAAATTTAAATTGTGAATAGAAAAACACAGAGAATTTATAGTGGTGCAACATAGACAGGAATTAAGATACAAGTTTACACTTATTCTTGTTTTATGACTAATATTTACAGGTGGATTTAAATTTTAATTTACATACTAAAAAGTTAATATTTTAAAGGAAGAGAATTAAACATTATTTCTTTGTGTTCACTACCTTAGTTAGTATAGGAAACTAATAATAGCATTACAAGTTATTTGAAATATTGGGCAATCATAATGATGTCATTTAAAGCCCTAAGATTAAACAATTATTTGCGTTATTATTGAAATGAGCTTCAAAACCATTGAATATTGATTATTTATAGACTATAGTGTAAAATAGATTGGTTAGGGACTAGAACATTGATATTATTTGTTAAGGTTTTGTATTTTAATTTTAATGTCTTTGGTTGGTTAAAAGAGATTATTGTGCGTTTAACACTTTACATGGTGCTTAAGAAGGAAGACATAGACAAATACGAGACGAAGACAAAGACAAAGACAGACAATCCTAATAGAAGAGAAAGACAGAGAAGCTCATGATAAGAGTTACACTAAGCTGAATAAGGAGGTGACTGACTCAAAACACCGAAGAGATAAACGTCGAGTGTAAAAAGTTTTTAATCAAAGTTATCTTACCTTGAAAACTTGACGACATAAGAAATTTTCTTTCACTGGCAACAATCTAGAAATGAAGAAATTGAATTCAAAGTTCAAGTTGAAAGAAGTATTGTTTATGTATACTCTCGACATAATATATAAATCAAGATTAGAAAAATATATTAATAATATATTCTTTTATTTCATGATTTTCTATAGTTTTTGAGATTTCTGACTTCACACTAGGAAGCGAGTTGTCTGTTGACCCAAGCGTTGCGTAATTCAAACTAAAATAACAGGCTCGTTGTAAGTTCTGGACTTCAAATAAGACTACGCTAAATTTAGAGATATAATGTCAAGCATTTTTAATTACCTCTTCACTCTCTATCACTATTTAAAATTTGAACATGCAATAAGGTAATCGAACGAGCAGCATATATTGTAACTCGTCATCGCTAGACTAACACAAGGAACCGAAACACCAGCGGACTAGCACGAAGAGATGTTGATAAAGAAAATATCTGTACATACCTTGATTTATAAGTATGTGCGAGTATACACAAGTCAGATATCACCTTAGACTAATAAATAACTAAATAAGAAAGCTAAACAATGATAGTACTTAGTATAGTTTAGATTATGCCTAAAGATGTAATCAACAAGATGTAATTGTATAAAAAATGTATTATTTTATTAAATTGTATTATATTTACGGGTACAAAAACATGCATTTATATAGTTTGTGATTTTTAAATATGCAAAATAGATAAATTTAAATGTGTTTAAGAAATGAATGTACCCGGTAAGTTATTACCTACATAAACAATTAACAACAAATACCCAAAGGTTCAAAATAATCTACAATACTTTAAACAATAAAATGAAGTAAAATTATAAACAGGAATTCCCTACCCGGATGCACAATTGTTCACAAAGCATCAAAATAACGTGCCATATTTTGTTTTACGAAACTGAAAAGAAAATATAAAATACTTACTTTGCCATTTCTGAAAGCTGAAGTCGGCCATCTTTGTTGGAGTCGAAAACTTGGAGCTGAAACAAACAAAGAAATTCTATGGACTACATAGAAAAGATTCGTTCATCTTTGAATTTGGTAATTTACATTACATTGATTTGAGTTTTGTTTTCTTTACTAAGAATTAAGATTTTGTTGAAGTTGATCAACTTTGTAGATCACAAATAACAAATCCCACCTACAACCTTAATTATTGTAGTTATTGTACTTGTATGAGTATTAGTTCATTAAATCATCTTTAGTATCACAAATAATGTACTAAGTTCCAGTCTTACAATGTCCCAATAGATTTATTCGTCGAATAGCTTGTTTTCTTCATGGCAACCACCAATCAAAACCCTTGAAATCCTCCAAATAGCATTGCTACAAATAACTTTCTTATTAGGAGATTGTAAGACCGGCCCTTAATGATCTTTGTATTACGGGTCTTAAGATAATGACGAAAATCAATGGAATATATTAGCACAGCAAAGAGTCGAACCTACAGCTCTCAAATTAAAGCCACTCTCTGATTGGCTGGCTGGCAACGACGCCCGCACTGCGGTAGGTTTCACCGCCAGACTCAAACACCGCCTTCCAGAGACAAATGCACCGAGCAAAAGCCCTTCGGCACACATTCGTTTCTCCCTGTCGCCCACAGCCTGCTAAGAGCGATCGCCGCGATTCAACACGGAACTTTTCTAGAGGGCGTTCGACGGCTCAGCTCGAGTGGAAAACGAAGTAAGTGCAAATGACATCGTTACTACGGCTGAAATCAACCATTTCTCAAAAAGAAATTTTTATTTTTTGTAAACTCTTTACAAAAAACCGTTTACCAAAAAATTGACTTCATTTTCAAAAAAATATAATATGGGCGCAATATTACTCTCGTTATTGCGTTATAAACTCAAATTACGCTTCACTTGTTTGGTGAGCTAAAAACAGTGTGTAAATGATTTTAAATTAACAAAAACTCAAATTTATTGATGAAACAAAAGTTGGAGGAAAGCACACCTCTGACAGTTTTCAGTACATAGACGTTTTTAAATCCGCCGGAATAAAACACATATATTTGTGTGTGCAAATGAACAAATTAGTATACCAAAATTTTTTATCCCAACCGTTCAATATCAATAGATACATATTCTTTAACACTAAAAAATTCAACTCACACTTTTACGTTGAACCGCGTTACAAAATGTTTTCCAGTGTAATGAGTCACTTTACTTAGTTATACAATGTTCAGTCACATATCTTATAACTTTATTTGGATTGATTTAAAACATTCCTTTGTATAACACCACAAAACTAAAGAACATTACATAACTTTACCAACAAAACCACAGTCTAACCATGTTCAAATCTAAGTGTGCTAGAACCACTGTTTTATCAAGAGCATACTCTCTTTGTCAAGCGTCAATTACTATATTGATTCTCACACCCAGTAATTGTGATCCAATAATGGCCTTTCAATGTATCCACTCTACAACTCACTTGTTGCCGCATCGTCGCTCATTTTGTTTGAACATCGCCCGCCATTGTTTACCTCCTAGATGACGTCATTCACAGCGAGTACCGGCCGGTAAAATGTAAATGCAGTCGACCGTTTCCGTTGGACGAACACTCGAATGTATAAATGCGCGCAATTGTCGATGTGTGACGTAGGCTACGGTACAGTGTACACACGTTGAGTTACATGGTCGGATGAACGGGAGAGAGAGTTGTTTCATATTCTATCGGCTTTTTAAGCGGTTGTTGGGTGTTTGGGCGAGTTTAGTGGCAGCGGTGGGATTGTTTAGAGAGCGGCGGATTTGAAGGCGGTGTTAAGAGTCTGACGTCACGTTTCCCCTGTCGACCAATGACGAACCGTATTTGTGACTCCAAACAATCATGACAGTTAACAATTGACTGATAGTTTTGTTTTTGCAAACATTGTAGCGAGGGTTATCCGTTCAGATATTTCGTTTTCTTTAACACGAAACAGTGAAAAAGAAGTTGATTTAATTGATAATTCAAGTATTGTAATGATACAATTCCTACTTTAAATAATAACTACGTTTTAGAAAGTTGTTTGGAGTCAGACAGCTCGTCCGCCATTTAATCTGACGTCATCACTAATACAGTCTATTATTTACAGTGGCTACGTTACGTTGGAGAGTTTTCATCTTCATGTGTCCACAATTTATCGTCCGTTATTTTAAATACGTGCGCAAGTAACTATTTATGAATTAAAAATAATGTTATGAATTGTTAATAATGTGTTGAATACTACTTCCTCTCACCCTACTGAAAACACAAAAGTAAAAACAAATACAGGGAGACAAAGCAACCATAAAATACATATGTTTATGACAATAAATAGGTATTTAAAATTTGGCTTGGATTTACTTTTTTATCAACTACTTTTCAAGACAAATGTGTTTTAAACACTTCAGCTAGTAAGATTATGAACTAGTATTTTGGTGTTTTGGTAAATCAATCTTGAAATATTTTATTGCAAGCTATCAGTACCGTATTCGTTATTCTGCTCGCACCCGTCCCGAAAGTACCCGAAACCCGATGATTTTTTAAACACTTTTAACAAAGTGGCAAGCTATTTAACTTTCCAACTGGCATTAAAAAAATATTCTTATCTCCCAAACTCCCCCCCCCCCCCCCTCTCTTTAATCTTCTGGTAAATGGTTTCTTCTTCGTCATTTCTATAACTTTGCCTAAATCCCTTTTCCAATCTTTCCGACCCAGCGGATCTTGGAACGACCGCATAAATTACAACCCCTGTAACTCTTCCTTCACTTTTTTTTGTTGGAGATTCACATCTTCGTGAACCCAACGTTATTTCCGCTCTCATATTCTTTCTACACTTGACGTAGTTTTCTTTTCACTTAACTCTAATCTCTATCGCTTTATAGTATTTTCCTCCGTCATCAATAGAGTAGTAGTGATATTTTATTCGTGCCACTTTATGAACATGTTTTCAGGTATATAATGGTGAAGAAACGTGAATTGAAAATTGCACCCTTAAAAGGCTAACAATTAAAAGACAATACCTCAAACACTTATTATTTTAATCTTCATTAGAACAGATTAGAACAGAATACAACATTTACCTTTCGCCACCATTAAATAGAATCTGTAAGATTGCTGTTATTTTTATTGTATCCAGACCTTTTAATTAAATAAGAATGGAAAAAAATTTAATGTCAGATGTTCAACGTACATTAGGTGACCACAGGATCAAACATCCTAGATACAATTAAAAAATACATATTAAATAAAAAGGGTTTTTAACAATGTCTAAATACTAACGATCATATTATTTTGAAATCTTTTAATTTCGCTTGATATTTGTACCGGACCTACAATCTTCTCTCCCGTTAATAACTTAATAATCAACGTTAATATCCGGTTTAAAAGCCCATCCACATTGTAAAGTTAACAGGACCAATTAAACCAACTTAATTGGCTGATGACACCGAAGCTATAACAGCTAAGCCAATGGTATTGACTCAAACTTTACTTTTACTATCACCGTGTTCAATGTGGATGGGTCATAAAACCACATCCTTTCATCTCCCACAGCTTCATACATTGTGTCTACCATTAATGGACTCACCATTGTGTCGGTGTATTCGATGAGCTTATCCTCAGATACGTCATTGATCTTCTTAGCTTCCTTCAAAAGGTCCCGCAGGAAATTCTGGAACAAAACAAGACAGTGTTCGGTCAGATAATGTGTTTACACGCTGGGTTCTGTACAATGTCCCCTGCAAAAACACTTTACATAAAACAGGACCCAGTTGAAATATACAGTTATGGTTGTAGTTTGACATACAAAATTGTTTTTATACATCCGTATGATACTGGAATACATGTTTTGATGAATTATATATGGCATAGTTAAAGCACATTTACAACACGATTAACATCATGTTGAACACAAGAAAAGCAACAGAATTTAAGTTTTTGTCTTCGTATCTTCAAAATGAGATTCGTTTTTGATTTGTAGAACTATGCGGACCTAGATATTATAAATATCTACGAATAACCTAAACAAGTGTTACAAACGTGTAAGGTTTGGATAAAATTTTATAATTCCAGATATTATTGAAATAGTCTACTTTTATACAAACAAAATTTATTTCTCATATATTATAAGAGATAGTTATTGATACTTTTTGATTATATCTAACCTCATATCATTCCTAAATTTTATATAATTTTAAAGTTACCAACCAAAAACCTTAAATTCATTCACTTTTTTCAAGTTACTTGTTTATTGTGGAATGTATGGACTATATTTAATGCTAGCAACGGATGATAACCATCAAAGGTGAGGCTTAATGTAAACTTGTATAATGGATCACTGTTCCAACGTAAAGTCTGCGTGTTAATGTCATACCCCACTAGGACAATCTTAGGTTGGAATTCATAGTCGGCCCCTACACCTAGGGGCGCCCATTGTTACCAAGGTAACAATTGTTTGCATGTTATTTCCCATAAACAAAACAAATCTATAGCAACAATGGGTGCCCCTAGGTGTAGGGGCCGACTATGAATTCCAACCTTAGTTCAGGCCATAATCTTAGCATCTGGTATTACCTAGCGTGTTCATCACATAAACTTTATTGTTCGCCGTCCCATTCGTTCACCAACGAAACCGTAAACTACATTTTATCGCTCGTGACTTTCCGGCCATGTTCGTCCTTATTCGGAATATTTGTTTTTGACGGCCTGATACGGGCGAAACCAAAGGGTCACGTGAGAAGTGGCCGTCTTGTCAGCAAATAAGTTCCTCTCTGAGTTTTATCTGCTCCCCTACGTTATGATCTAACGCGAGATGTGTGCGGAATGGTTGGGCTGTTAGTGAATGTATTTCAGTGGTAGTCGTTACACTACTTTATATATTATTGTTATTACACGCGTGGTTCGCATTCACAGTCATATTTGATTCGATGTTTTGAAGTTGCTTAGAGCTTTCACTAGAGTTGTACAGTTTTACACAGCTGAGAGAATACATCGAAGTGCATATACACTGTAATTTACCATTTTCAACACCCTTATATAGAATTAATGACGGTCGTCTAAATCTTTAGTGACAACAATACACAACAATTGAAAATACACATTCATTTGAAAACTACTATTTTTGTTGTGCATTGCTGGCATTTTGAAGATCTAGAGGACTTAATTAAGATGTAACTAATTTTATCTAAGGGTTCTAGATCTCTTTTAAAAAAGGTTTATTAACAGTCTAGGGAAAATTACTTTTGGATCACTAAGTAAATATACTAAAAATATTGAACTATTTTCAGTTCAATTATGATTTAATAATAATCAATTTTTGAAAGTATTCTTTGTCATGAATGTAAGGAATAAACTTAATAAAAGTACGCAGTAAAAGTTGATATTAAATGCGTTTATCACGAAAGCTAAATCCTTATCAGTTCTGGATATCGAATACCCGCCCTGCCCATAACGTGACAAAGAGATGGTTTACAATCACGGTTATTGTTAAACTTCGTCGTGACAGAATTATCACGCGAGAATCGATAGTTTGTGTAGCCTACTTTGAGTTCTTCGAGAAGGAAAGCCGTCCACGGTGGCTCATGCGGTTTATTTGGGACGCAAGTCCTAAGCGTAGGCTACGGTACATAGAGACGGGGTTGTGAGTACACCATAAACAAACAACCTTCCTCTTGAATTGTTACGATCAAAAATGTTTTCAATAGACGTCACGTGGCGGCCATTATGACGCACACATTGGTTGTTTACAAGGTTATCCAGGAAATATCACAGTTTCAAGCCGTATAGATTGATGTCTGCAAGTAAAAGTTCAAGAAAATGATAACACATGCAAATGATTCTCTTAAAACAGAGTTTACGCGTTGTTATTTTGTTTTTAGTCATAATACGGAACCTTTGTTTGAAAACAGTTGATGTGTCAGTCAAAGGACATCTGCAATATTGCAACAATGCTGTGTCGGAAGAACGTAAACAAATGTTTACAGTGTATCTCAGTATGGCTATCGTGCGATACCGGAAATGACGTTATTGCAAGATATATGCGACATAAAGAAATCAAGGGAAGGTAAGGACAAGTATTTACTTAAAACAACTCTTCTGTATCCAATAAAGTTCCTGGTTGTAATTTTCTCATCAACGAACTGTTGCATATCAATTCGTAAATTAGATATGCAAAACATAAAAGGAGCTTTTATTAGAGTAAATACAAAGACATGTTCTTCCAACCATTTATTTACTTATGTCTACAAGTGTATACGTGTTTCCATCAGCACACACACGTGACTGTGAATTTAGAAACAGTTTCTTTATTCAACGACTCTTTCTTTGCCGATGAATTTGCCTCCCCCCCCCCCCCCCACACCAACAACTGTCCCCTACAACAGTGTATTTGTATTCAGTAGGCGAGCCCACGGAGTAAATTGTCAATTGCTCTCTTGATTGCACTTCCGTCCTTGCGTGGAAATGAGTTCCCTGTCGATTTATGTTTCCAAAGCAGCAACTGCTCGATTACCTGTGTCGAGTCGATGTGTTGCTCAGAGCGCATTGGTCAATTCAATCTATGCTCGTTGCTTAGCAACTGACTGATAAATGCAAATTAACACTGTTCATACGGTATAGGGTGTATTCACGTATTGCGCATGGTGGCCTCATTGGATGCCACAATGGCATGTGATTGGTAGTTCATTGTTACTATGTTTTAGCTGGCGTTTGATGCAAATTCAACTGTTCTCTAACTTTGGTTTTCTATTATTACTTAAAATCAACATAAACAACTTTTTTGTCTCGATTACTCTTTTAATCGTTTACAAAAGCATACAATAATCATTTACGTATACTTTATCGGGGGATATAAGTGTTCAAACTCTCGTATTTCCACGTAAACAATATTATTCGTTTTCTATTGGCAGTTAAATGAAACTTGAAATAGTACTATAGGTGGCCTCCAATATGGCTGATGTGACGTCACGTGAATACTCCTTATTCGTAGTTTCCACGTGATGCCACAGTAGCCATACTGACTTCATATATGATTTAAACATAACTTTAAGATGAGCGGGTATGATTTTTAAATTGCAGAAAAGTAGTGTTACATGATATATTTATTTTAAAATCATGCCAAATCTTAAAGGAATTATGTGCTTTGTTTATGATAAAACTGGCTTTCATTGTTTCTTTATAGAAATATACTCAAAATGTCATCTATGTGGCCGGAACCCGCATAGTTTTAATGTTGATTTTTAAATTGCAGAAAAGTAGTAGGCCCTAGTAGTAGTGTAAGATATATTTAGTTTAAAATCATGCCAAATCTTAAAGTCATTATGATTATGTGATTTGTTTTGCAAAAACTGACTTTCATTGTTTCTCTATGGAAATATACTCAAAATGTCATCAATATGGCCGGAACCCGCATAGTGTTAAGGTTCTGAAAACTATAAATAGGGAGTATTAAAATGACGTCAGAATATTAGCGGTTAAAATGCGTTGTTTATATTTGAGCTAATAATGAAAGACGAATATGCCCAACACGAAATATGAAAGTTTTAAAATGCAAGTAACTCTTTCCAAAGTAGAAAATCCAAGAGGTAAAGAAAAGCGCATCAATTTTCTTTTCGGTAAAAGCGTTTCTGTATGCAGACGGCAACGAAAAGTACATTTACAATTTATTTTTACACTTTGGACCATTTTTTTACTTTCTTCGTGTGACAGACGTTTTAGCAGACGTTACATTCAGAAGTAAAGAGAGTAAAACGTAAAGAGCAAAGAGAAAATGAGATTTAGTTTTTGACACAAGATGTGGACGAAAAGGAATTGTGCGCGTTTAGCGTCACCTGGCGGATTTTATGTGGTACTATGCTGCGCTCTTGCGGCGAATACTGTTAACTAGACTACTATGGACAGGGGTTTTTGGGCGTTGGCCTTTTTACTTAAATTTGTATTGTTATCCAACCGTCTTTATGTCTGTCATGGTGAGAAATTGCACTTTCTTACAGTCAAACATTTGAAAAGTTGTTCTCTACAACAAATCCAATAACTAACTTCAACCCCAATTAAAACTAGATTAAATATTTAATATCTAGTTTAGCTCAATTTACCTCAAAACAAATTCAATTTGCCTCTCAAGTGTTGCACAATACTTAGTTCATATTATATAAATGAGGTTTGGAAATGCTACTGCTGGCAAATAAAAGGAAATAATATTAATACATTGAAGCAGCAAAACATCGTTGCTGTATTTTAAACGCAATAAGGCAACACATAAAACTATCCGGCACATTCTACGCGGTATCAAATAACACCTGGCTACGATATTAGTTTTGCGATTAAATTCCACTCTGTAATGTAAATTCTAATGAAATGATTCAAGCATTTAGGAAGTCGTTATTCCAGAGTCGAGCTCCAGAGCGAAGAGAGAAACCATTTTGTAATCCTCTTGTTTTTAAATTGTTGCAATTCCGGATGGCATATTTACATTTACATGAGAGGAAAGACTACGTCCAATTTCGAAAACAAGTGAATTTAACAGTTTTTATGGAATTATTCAAAGCCCAAGAATTTTTTAACAACTACATATTTTTAACTACTTATACTCATATTGATTTAGAATGAAAGGCTGTCATAAAAACTTTTTTCTCTTCTCGTTGATTAGGAATACATTGTGGAAATTATGTGCTTGAAAAAAAAAATACAAAACAAAGTTTGAAGAAAAAAATAATCACTGAGTTTAGTGCATGGAATGTGTTAGATTGTATAACCGTTTGTTATTTTATAGTAACTAAAATAATGCCTATTCATTATTCAATTCACAACTACTACCAACAATAAATAATGAAAAATTATATTTTTTATCACAATAAATACAAGTAAACATAAATTTAGAAATGAATTCACATTTAGAGTCAACCATCTCAGTTACGAAACTGACGAAGCTGGTTTGCAGTGGAGGACTTTAAATTAAAGCGACTAAACCAACCCCGTAGGTTCCGAACACCATCGACGAGTGAGCGATAACCAATCAAAGATCGATATTTCAAATACGAAATATATGAATCAGTGATTGGACAGTGCGAACACCTGCGGACAAATGTCAGTTTTGTACTTATTTTCGTCCTCTGTAAATCGGGTATTAACTAAATATAATAGACATAAAATAAAGAAGTAAGGCCAGAAAGACAGGAAATTGTGTGAACCCATGCCCAGGACAAAGAGAATAATAATTATGGGCGTTACCTTTCTATGTGAATTATCTCGTGCACATCATTTGAGTCTTAACGGCGGTGAAACCGTTAAAAACAACGAGAGTTAAAACTAGTTTGATGGCGTAATTTAACGCAGCGTGTCAGTACGAGCGTGTGATATATCTACCGTCATATTTAACGACGCGTTCAGTCTACGGACGTCGGTGCTGCATTAAATGTATAATGCGGTAAAAAGCGAACTGCAAAGGTGGTTTAGAGGTAACTGGGAGATGCATGGACATGGGTTTGATTCCCACAAAGCATTTACACTATGTATATTTAAATTTAAAGTGTAAATAGGATACAGAATCAAGATCTCGGAGATCAGGGATCATGGGTTCGTTTCCTACAAAGCACTTAAACTATGTATATTTAAATTTATAGTGTAAAATAAGATACAGAAACTAGATCTTTTTCCGTAAACATGCACATTTTCAAGATGGATGTTTCTTTGTTTTAATTGCTA